>JAXQQM020059156.1:0-41635 GCA_034641835.2 Pinus albicaulis | reverse complement strand
AGCCACCTATAATAATTTTTCAAAGCAAACAGGTGGCTAAATATGTTTCTGAGCCTTCAAGAGAAACATTTCCTTTGTAAATCTATCATTCTTGAAGCCTCCATGTGTCTTCTACCCTTTAAATAATCTTCACTGTTGTTTCCATTGACGAGCCCTACTGTTTTGTGAAAGAGACTTCTTTCAAAGGCCTCCATTTTCTCCATCTCATTCCCACAAAATCCCCATTTGTCACCCTTATTCCCTTCACAAAAAAATCCCTCTAAAAACACCCTCATTTAACCTCTAAATCTTCCCAAAACCCTTTTTAAACCTTATGTCCCCCTTTCATTTGGTTTAAAAAACCTTTTTTTTTTCCTTATTGGAACCCCCAAAAACCCTTCAAAAACCTTTATTTTGGCCTAAAAACCTTCATTTTTCTATAAAGGACTTAAGCCCCTTTCGGCCTTAAGCCCCAGCCCCTTTTCCGCATATGACCCACGCTGTGACCGGGCGCGAAGTGCTCATCGCATCGCAAATATTCATTGCATTGCAAAACACATTTTACTTGTTTTACATGGTTATTTGCCTCTCGCTGATGCGATCTCACGATCAATTCTCCACCGTTGATCTGATCTGCTATGCCCAGATCTAACGGCCCATATTTCTCCCCATTCTAAAACCTGTCATTCCTCCTTTTTCTTCATCGTTAAATCTCCCCCATTGATCTAGTTTTTAGATCAACGGCTCTCGCTTCATCGCAAATCAGCAATCGTATTTTTTCCTTTTGTCCTTTCCTTTCCCTCCTCCGATGCCGATCCCCCGATTTAATCTCAGCTGTTGAATCCACAAGAACCGACGACTAAGATTCAATCGCGCTCTGCTCATGAGCCCATCACCCGCGCCTGCCGATTTGATCTGGACCGTTGAATCCACAAGAACCAATGGCTTGGATCCCATCGCGCTTTGCCCATAGTCCTCCGCCATCACCCCGCCAATTTAATCCTAACCGTTGATCTCTTATGATCCTACGGCTAGCAGTTAATCGCATATCGCGAACACAGTCTTCCCTTTTTCTTTTCCTCCGATGGCCCGATTCCCCGATTTGATCCCGACTGTCAAATACACAAGAACCGATGGCCAAGATTTCATCGCACTTCCCATCTTCCTTTATCCTTTTCAATTTTCCGCTGATCGCCGATTAGATCTTTGCCGTCCATTCCTACAAATCTAACGACTCCCATCTTTCCGCTCATTCACTTACCCCGTTTTCCTCTTGTTCAAAAACTCCGCTTTCTCTTTTAATCTCAACCGTTCGATCTGCAGATCTAATGGTCCTAACTCAAACCCACCATATGTTCCGCCCTCACACATTTCTTCTCGTTGTGCATCACCCACACCATCAGATCTTCCGCCCATCATCCAACGGCTGAAAACCATTTTCTCGTAATTTTTTGCCTCCCTTCCTAGTGCGCAAATTTTACGCGATAAAGGTGGTTTTGAGAATCCACGTGGCGATTTCTGAGTGGAATCGCATTCTGAAAGTGAAAACTGCCTTCCCCCTTTTCAGTCATGTGAAAAATGTTCCTGTTTTCTGCCTTACCGCCCTCCGCAACGCAACTTTAGCTTTAATCCCAGCCATCAATCTCTGAAATCAGACGACTCTTATTATATCACAAACCCATTCACTTGCTTTTTAACTTTTCTTCCAAATGACTCCATCAAGCGATCCCCACCGTTGATTGTTATAATCTAATGGCCCACATTTAATCTCACCCCAATTCATCTACCATCCATCTAACCTCTCGAACAACTCCATCAAGCAATCTCCACGATTGATTATTCTAATCTAACGGTCCACAACACACGTTGCACCCAAACTCCCATCAGACCTATTTTCGCCTTTCACCATGATTTTAAGCCCATTTTCCATTGAATCCATTTTTTCCCCTCACTACTCCTCCATCCCCACGAGCCTCCGAAGCAGCCTTCTCCACTCCCACTAGTTTTTATAATGAGTTTTCATTTTTTGCAGGTTTCAAAGGTGGTGAATTCACACTGTTTTCACAGTCATGGCCCTAGCACAGAAAGACTATCACAGAGCCAATATTGCAGGGGAAGAAATCTTTAAAAAGGGTTAAAGGCATAATATTGAAGATTAAGAAGCCTAATCCATAGTCAGCACAGATTAAATACAAATCATTGATCGCAGCAGCGCATAGGATATATCAGCAGGACATTCCTTTTACTAAAGAAAGGACCAAATCACTACTACCCATTCTCTATTCTTCATCGAGCTCCAGATTAGTTACTATACCGAAAAGAAGTCCTAAAAACTGTCAGTGCATTAGTTACAAAGCATGGAAGACCTTAAAGGAAAATCTTCACCCTTTCTTGTCACAGAGGATAAACAAGAGTACTACAGCTAGAAAGTACTTCAAGAACATACCCTTGGAGTTATTATCAATTTGAAAAAGACACCTAAATCATCTAAAGAGTACTGAAAGTTAATGTAAAGATATTAAAATAGAATGGGCTTTGAAAGACACTTTTCCTTCTATTTTAATGAATCATTTAAGTTCTATCTACCACTACTATCACTCTTCCACCCATAAGAACCCATGAGAAATACATTGTAAATGTTGGTTGGTAATTGAAAAACACTGATTGCAAGTTGTTTTACTGAGTAGAGTTCTATGAGTAGTAGTTGTAAATAGGCTGGGAGATGATTTCTGGATGATATCAAGCTATTGGACAAGAATGTATGTGACTGGTTTTGTTCTACTAATATGACAAGCATGTTCATCGGATCCTGATCTAAATAAGTGCTGATGTGTTCTATATTTGTTATTTTTTTCCCTCTATTATACATCATATTTCATTTTCTCTGATAAGAATCAGTAATTTTAGCTTAGGATATACTGCTGCAAGTACCCTAATGCTTCCTGCACTTTCTTATCTTTATGTTTTCTGCTATTTGTGTATCTTAGAAAAAATTCAATATAATTTAACCAGTATAGAAGTTGGTTTGTACATGCTTGCTGATGTATGAATTTAGAGTTTGTTTCTTGGATGTTATTGTTTGGTTTCAGCTGAAAGAATTAGGAAACAGGGAGATTTAGAGTTAGCCCTGTCCCCTAGGTTCCTTTTCCAACAGTTAGCCTTTCTAAGATCCCTTTGGGTTGAATGTCAAAAACACAGAAGTTTAAGAGTCTTTCTCTGATCTTAGACTTACTTTGTGCCAAACTTAAATGTTTTCTATTGTCTGAAAGTAGTCAAGAGGACTACTAGATTATTGTCTTCGGAGTTAGCCTCATTAGGAGTTTAGATCATAGAGGTTAAGGCATGACTTGTCCCTAGATTTTCTATGAAGTGGTCACCTTGTAAGGTTTTCCTTGTCATTCCCATTCATTTCCTTATTGTTTCATTCCATATTATCATATTAAGAGATCCTTTGATATAGATGACTAGCCCTTTGAAAGCCTTGGATATTTGAATTGCAAGTAAACCCTTTTATGATTCCATTGCCCAATGGACTTTTGTTCTCTTTGAATTATCTTCCCATTGCCAAGAAATCCTTCTTTACTCATTCCTTTACCTTATATTGAACCCTTCTTTCATGTTTCTGTTGTGTAACCAGCTTATGGAATTACCACTTCGAGGGGGAAACCTCCAATACATTACATAAATGCACAATTCTTGGACGATACAATTTACAAAACCTCCTTTCTATATATAGGAGTCCATGGGGCCATAATGTAATCCTAGTGGGCCACAATGTAGTCCTAGCCGACCTAACAATAATAATTTAAGGGCACAATAATAACAAAATGGGGGTTACAAGGGTACAATAATAACAATAAGGGGGTTACACTAACAATAATAAAGGACTATACTAGTAATATAGGGACCTAACATGCCCCTCTCCTTCAAAAAAAGTGTTGTCCTCAACGCTTGAGTAGATCTGGGTGCTTTTGTATAAAATTCTCATCCTCCCATGTAGAATCTTCAGCAGGTAAGTTCTTCCACTTGATGAGATATTCTGAAATTGATCGATTCTGTAGTTGTTGAGTTCTTGTTTCCGTGACCGCTTCCGGTTCCAATATGATTTTTCCTTCCTCATCGAGTTCTGGCAATATTGTTTGAACTGGAAGATTTTCAC
This sequence comes from Pinus albicaulis, assembly GCA_034641835.2. Classification (NCBI taxonomy): domain Eukaryota; kingdom Viridiplantae; phylum Streptophyta; class Pinopsida; order Pinales; family Pinaceae; genus Pinus; species Pinus albicaulis. The sequence goes on along the minus strand of JAXQQM020059156.1, from coordinate 37,497 downwards.
CTATAACCTTCTTTAAGCACGAAACATGGAAAACTGGATGTACTCGCGAAGAAGCAGGAAGCTCCAATTTCTAGTATCCATGTTACAGGATCCTTTCCATCAAACTTCCTCATATCCATTTTTGGAATATGGTGGTTCTTCCCGCCAACATTAGAGTTTATGAAATCACGATTAAAATTTATTTTGTTCTCATCATGAGGTTCTTCTACTATCTTTTCACCATTAGGAAAATTTTCTTGTATCAACTTTGTCAAATCTTCAATGTTTGATTTTAGATCATCCATATTAGCTTCCATGCCAGCTTCCATGCCATCCATCTTAGCTTCCACGCCAACCATCTTAGCTTCCACGCCATCCATTTTGCTTCCACGCCTTTCTTCAAACCGTCCATCTTCACTTCCACACCATCCATCTTAGCTTCCATGCCTTTCTTCAAACTGTCCATCTTCGCTTCCACGCCTTTCTTCAAAACTTCCATTTCATTTTTTGTTGCTCTTTGCGAGAGTGAATTTTGTTGCACTTGCTCTTGTAATTTTGATAGATCATGTTGCAATTCTTCATCTTCATGAGTCATGGTAGAGCCTTCTGAAGGCTTAATGGGTGTTCAATTCTTTTTAGGTGCCATTTTAGAATCCAATATTGAAACTTATTCTACAATATTCCCTTGGAATCAATTCAACTTGATTCTTCAAACAAGACTTATGCAATTCGGAAAAAAAATACACACCTTTTACTTTCTTTGAGGAGCTCGATATTGAAATTGAATTATCTATGTAATTGAAAATATTCAATATCTAAAATTCAGCCCTGTAGTAGCCCTCTGAAACTTCTTTCAAATGCTACAAGTCTGATCTAATTTGGATTCTCCAAGACAAAGTTGTGTCCAATATCCCACAATGACCTAATTATGGACTGGTTCAGTAGAGCGAACTTGTACGACTTGCCACGTGTCATTGTTTCATCCTTTGTCTCTGAAATTGATAGCCAAGAAACTAGAGTCTATGTAATTACAACCAATTTTTACGAAACTCAAATCCGATGCCCAAAGAGAGAGTTATTGAACTTTTTCCACGATCACCTCTTTGAGATGCAATTCAGGAGCCTGAAAAAGCACTACCTTCCACAGATCATATCTCAAAAAATATTGCGAAAAAAACTCTGAAATGTTTTGAAGAATTTCCTCAGGATTTCAGCTTCGCACCATATGAATTTCAGATTCTGAACCTTCGTAGAAAAAATTTTATAGCGCAAATGCCACGATGCCCTGTTTAGGAGCCTGAAAAAAGACCTAACTTCCATAGATCATATCTCCGAAAATATTGTGAACCATGCTCTGAAATTTTTATACAAGCTTCCTAAATATTTTGGCTTTGTACCATAAACATTTCAGCTTCTGAAACTTCATAGAAAAAAATTTATAGCGAAAATGCCACGATGACCTGTTTGGAGCAGCGAAACCCTAGAATCCAAAGCTCTGATACCAAATGTTGTGTAACCAGCTTCAAAAATAGAAGAAAAGAGATATCAACGTCTTAGAAATAAGCCACTTCGAGGGGGAAACCTCAAATACATTACATAAATGCACAATTCTTGGATGATACAATTTACAAAACCTCCTTTCTATATATAGGAGTCCATGGGGCCATAATGTAATCCTAGTGGGCCACAATGTAGTCCTAGCCAACCTAACAATAATAATTTAAGGGCACAATAATAACAAAATGGGGGTTACAAGGGTACAATAATAACAATAAGGGGGTTACACTAACAATAATAATGGACTATACTAGTGATATAGGGACCTAACAAATTTCCCAACCAAACAAAGGAATCAAACCTCAGGCCTCTAAAACCTAGCCTAATACCTTAAGTTGAACTTCAAAGATATACATTTCTTTGTCTTTTTATAGAGAGATCCCCTCTCGATCCAGGATGTAGATCCCGAGATCCAAAAGTGGTTTGATGTTGTCTTATCATTTGGTATTTCCAAATCGCCAAATCACAGAACCACACAATCTAATCGAAAAACTCATACCATGAAGGTTCTATCACTCAAGCTCATCCCCAAAACACGCCAAAATGTTGGGTGGAATAATTGGTAAAAGTAATTACTCAACATTTACATGTCAATCTAGGTCATAAACTTAGAGACACTATAAAGTTTGTGTAGATATTGAAACCATAGAGACCTATGTTGGAAAAATACCGAGAGGGGGTGTGAATCATTATTTAGAGTTAACTAATAAATTTTAATTTTTCTTTACTGAATTCCATATGCGACTTTAATGAACCCAACTCACATATAAACGTGCATATACCAAAATAAACTTGTGTATATTGATATGAATTTATTGTTAGAACAATTTTAGAAACACACTTTTAACTTAGCTTATCAGTTTATGCATCTATTAGTTCAACAATAAATATGTGCAGTAATAGAAAAATAAATCATCACAAGAGCATCACATATGAACACCAAGATTTAAGGTGGAAACCCAATTCGGGAGAAAACCACCGCTGATGTCGTCTCTGTCTTCAATATTTATTATATGGAAAACTTCTTACAATATTCTATTGATGCAAAATTATTTCAGTACGCAAGCATCTACCTTCAAAAGGTTGCAACCTTCTCTTGTTTTCTAGCTACTATTGGAAGGGAGCTACAACCCCCTAATCCTATTTACCATTCACTACTAGAAGGGACATTCAACCCCCTGATAAGAACATCAGCTTCTACTGGAAGGAAGCTTCTTCTTCCCCACTGAAGGCTGCAACCCTCAGAAACACTGCAGACCGTGTTTCATCAATTTTCACACTGGATCAAACAACTTCAACTCAACTCATCATAAAGATCATCAATAATAAAATTAATCAAAACTTCAATCAGTACAGTGATAACATTGTAACCAAAACACTCAAATAACCCAGACTTCAGAATAAGTATGCAAAATCAAGCTCAACCCTGAACATTCATCATCTTAAAATGCATGTGCTACTTCTCTTCACTGAACTTACGTGTATACGCGTTTTACTTCACACCAACCTGCATATAGATCTGTGAATACTGTTTTTACAGGATGTAACCAATCTCAGATCCAGATCTGAGGCTTTTAGTCAGATATCTTTTAGAAATGCAGAACCCTTCATCAGTTAGTCACCATCAACCATGTTTATTCTCTCATTGATCAGATTTGTACATAGTCAACTTAGAAGCATATATAGTATTCAAACAACCCAGATCTACAAGAAGAATTCATTGATAGAAAACAAAAATATAGCGGAAATAAGTAGATAACCTCTGAAATAATATTCAGAAAACCCTGACTTCCATACACGCTTTTTTTGAGACAAATCCGCATATATACGCGCTTTTACCAAGAAAAACTAGCGTATAGATCTATGAATAATAAATTTGCAGATTGTTTCAGATCTATAGAACATACCCAGATTTCTTCACTTTACTTCAGCAAGCACGTGCTAGATTATAGATCTAATCATCTCTTCAATGGATCGCACAAGAGCATAGTCATTTCAGGTCTAGAGATCCTGAACCATCGTTGTATCCATGGGTGCATCATAGATTCAGATCTATCAATTAAAACAGAGTTCATCCCATGCATATATACCTCAGAGAAAAGTATTCAGTAATAACCCTTACCCATGCACACTTTTCACTATGATCTTCTTCTCCTTATATATATTTAGCCATTACCAATACCATGAGTCGAAACTAGACAATTGCCGATGGTATTCTTGGACGGAATCAAATAGATGACACAACGCTCAATACTGCGGGCTAATACCATGGTAATGCCCCTTGGTATCATAAATTTAGAGTGCAAAAAGGCATACACGAATTGGATCATACTTATCTATGTATATATGCGACTTCTCTATAAAAACTGCGTATATACTAATTCTGGATGTATATGTGGGTTTTCTTCATAAAAGTTACGTATACATTGAGAAATATTTCCTATTTCATTTTTCTGGCACTTACTGGAAATCCTTTCTCTATCACATCTAAACTAACCTCTAGAAACATCATTTTTACATCTTTAACACAAAGGTTGCTTATCAAAAGGAAACTCATCAAGTAGATTTCTATCAAGGACAAATTCATCAAGTAGGTTGCCATCAAGGACATATTGCATCATATTGCCAAAAATCTCCCCCTTTGGAATTGATGGAAACCATGATGGTGTTTTATCACCTCAATAGATAAATACATTAATCATACCCATTATTCCAATACCACAATAGTCTCCCCCTTTGACATCAAGGGCAAAGGGCAGATCAAAAACAAGGTTTCTCTTTCTTTGCGCTCCCCCTGAGTTCATGCTGAATCTTAAGACAAATTTTTCAATGAAGTACATGACTCTATAACTCAACTGAGTATGACCTATCCTAGCACCAAGGACTCATACTTGCATCAATGATCCAACCAAGTGGAATTACATATTTGACTCAACTTCCCAACCAAGTGGGTTTACAAATTTGAACAAGTCCTTACATGACTGAATATAAAAAATTTATATCATAGGTCGCAACATGACCTTTTCATCAAATTATAGATATGAAAATTTATAACCAAAACAAAATAATCTCAATCATGAGATCATAACACAACAATCAATTAAAATGCCAGCAATGCATCCTTTTCCACCAGGTAGGTGTTCCCCCTAAGCTTGTGCATCCTGAACACCTTCAACAACCAATTCATCAAAGCATCTTCATCAAGGAGATAAATATAAGAGAATGATATAGAAATATGCATAATGGTATAACAACAGATATTACCCAAAAACACCACAACTGTTCTGAACGTTGACCTAGAGAATTTCTGTCAGCAAAACCCATGCGTGATTTTATGCATAGAAACTCGCGTATATACGCGATTTGCCCTTATGAAACTAGCGTATTGAACTTCTAAAAATAATAAAATTTAATCAGCGAGGCAGAGACAACTCCCATCTTCTATCTGAGATATTCAAATGCTTCCCTGGGAAGAGGTTTGGTAAATAAATCAACAACTTGTTCTTTGGAGGGAACATACTCCAATTTAACCTTTTGTTCAAGCACTTTCTCACATAGGAAGTGATACTTGATAGGAATGTGCTTGGTCTTGGAATGCATAATAGGATTCTTTGAGATACTAATGACACTTGTATTATCACATAAAATGGAGATAGGAGATGAACATTTGATTTGAATATCTTGTAGAGTCTGCATCATCCAAAGGAGTTGTGTGCAACATGATGCGATAGCCACATATTCTTCTTTCGCTATAGATAAGGCAATATAACTTTGTTTCTTGTTGAACTGGGAGACTAATCGAGGCCTGTTGGCTCAAGGGGTCCTGACCTAAGTTCGAAAGTTAAGGTTTTCCAACAAACCCCTATATTACTAACCCTTTTGGCATTGACCTGCTTGCGTAGGCCAAAGTCTCACCCAAAGCAGTATGGAAGGGTGTTGGAACCAGGTTTCTGTACCCTGAGAGAGAGGAGGTAAGTCAAGCAGGTCTGTGTTCCCAGCCTATCAAGTTTGTAGCAACATATCTACTCAGAGGTTTTATTAACAATACATTCCACAGTATAACATAACTATTACCATGTGTAGATCTAGTTAAAACCTCCGTATCCACGTGCGTAATGCCAATTATCAATATAGAACACTGTAATGGAAGCAATTAACAGATCACAGATACATATGCCAGAAACATGGATAATTCAACAAGTAAACAAACACTTTCGCAACTCAATCATATAGCCAGGTTCGCATTCATAATACCAAAACAGATCCAGATAGCATCAGATATCCAACAGTAATTCGCACATATATTAATATCAAATTCCGCTTACAAGTCCAAAATACCGCCTATGCACACAACCAGCAGGGTCCTCACACAGCAGGACTGAGGACTCTGTGCACACAGCCAGCACGAGTCCTTACCCAACAACCCAACAATAGATCTAACAAGTCGTACTTAGCATCAATCCTAATTCTTTCCTACCTTAAGACTCAAAACGTTCATCTATTTATATCGATTTATCCTACACATCCAATGGTCTACAACCCATGGTGTGCGAACTCTTAGTCTGCCCTTGACCCATTACAATGCATTTGGGGCTTTGACCCACTCCAAAACCCTTACGTTACATAATACCAAAAATATACATAAATGGACAAAATTCACATCTCTAGGAGACCCTGCTCCAACAGTCCCCCAACACAATCTTGTGACTCGTTCCGAGTCACTGTGATGATGGGATCTCCACCTACACCTGCAGTATTCTGGTTTCTTCGACTAGTGGGGGTAGCACAACTTCACTCTGAGCAGCATGTTGGAAAAATACTGACAGGGGGAGGGTGAATCAGTATTTAATGCAGATAATAAAACTTTTAAATTTTCTTTTCTAAAAACCCATACACGACTTTTCAGAAACAAACTAGCTTATATACGCGGAAAACCTTTGCATAACTCGCGTATGCACAAAGATCTAATTATCCATTCAATTCTTAACTTAGATCATTGCATTATTGATTTATCAGATATTTCAGGAACAGTAAATAGGTGCAGAAAGAATAGAATGATCATCACACACATGAACACCAGGATTTTTAGGTGGAAACCCAATTCGGGAGAAAACCACCGCTGCCGTCGTCTCAGTCTTCAATATTTTATTATAAAGGAAAACTTCTTACAATCATGTACTGGTGCAAACTTATACCAGCACGCAGGCACCCACCTGCAGAAGGCTACAACCTTCTCTCGTTTACCAGCCTCACCTGGAAGGGAGCTGACCTATCGTTTACCGGCGTCACAGAGGAGCTACTACCCCCTGATATTAGCACCAGCCTCAGCTGACAGAAAGCTTCTATTATCAGACTGAAGGCTTCAACCCTCAGAGCCACTGCAGACCACGTTTCATCAATTTTCAAACTGGATCAAACAGCTCCAACACAACCCTTCACTTATCAAAAAACATACTTTGCCCAATGCTTCCAAACCGAACAGTGAAACCACTGTAATCAGTATATCGGAGATAACCTAGACTTCAGAATAAATATGCAGAAACACATTCAACCTTGAGCAACCATCAGCTCAAATATCATACGCGCTTTTCTTTAGATGGATCCGCGTATATACGCGTTTTCACTGAAGCCAACCCGCGTATACATTCGTGCAACTTTTTAGAAAAACCCTAACAGGTCATACGCGCCCTCTTTGAAATAGATCCACGTATACATGCGCCTTCCGAGAAGCGAACCTGCATATAGATCTATAAAAGATAAACTTTGCGGAACAGACCAGATCTATGAACTTACCCCGATCTCTTCAACTTCTTCAACAGATTTGCGCCAGGTCTTCATCACTTCTTTTCAGATCATCCAAGAGATTCACCATTTCAAGATCTAGAGATCTTGAACCTTCATTATGTTCATAGATGTATCATAGAATCAGATCTATCAATTAAGAGCAGAGTTCAACCATGCAGATATACTTCAGAGTGAAGTATTCATTAAATCCCAGACACACGCACACGCTTTGCACAATGAAAATCTTCTCCTTATATAGATTTAGCCTTTATTCAATACCATGAGTCAAAACCACATTACTTCCGATGGTTTTCCTAGACGGGATCAAATAGACAATCCAGCACTCAATACAATGGGTCAATACCATGGTAATGCCCCTTGTTATTCTAATTTTGGAGCGCAAAAGCCCATACACAACTTGGCACGTACTTTTCCGCGTGCATACGCTACTTGGTCTAGACAAATCCGCGTATGCCTTGAGACACACTCTTTTCATCATTGTTTCAACACATACTGAAATTCCTTTCATCATTACATCATATCACATCAGATTTACATCATTACCAAGTCCATCAAGTAAAGAACAACTTCATCAAGTAGGTTGCCATCATCTTCATCAAGTGGGTTGCCATCAAGAACAACACATTGCATCATATTGCCAACAATCTCCCCCTTTGGACTTGATGGCAAACCATGATGGTGTTTGATCACCACAACAGAATCTCCCTTTATTCAAACACCAAACACCATGTCTCTCCCCCTTTGTCATCAAGGGCAAAGAGCGGATCAAAAATCATCACAAAGTAATTCTCCTTCATCAAAGCGCTATAGATCTGAAGTGCACAGAAGTTACCATGCTCCCCCTGAATTCATGCCGAAAGTTCAAACATATTTGTCAATGAATTACATGACTCTATGACCTTCCTATGACCAGGGACTCATACATACATCAAAGATCCAACTAAGTGGATTTACATAAGAGACGCAAATACCCAACCAAGAGGGTTTACATATTTTGACTCAAGTTCTTACATGACTGAATATTACAAATTTACATCATAGGTCTTAACCATGACCTTTTCATCAAAGTACAAATGTGACCTTTTATGACCAATACCAAAAAGATCTCAAGAGAGAGAGATCATATTACAGAACCAACATAATGCCAACAATGGATTATACTTAGCAAGGCTAATGCTCCCCCTGAAGAAGTGCATCCAAGCATCTTTTCTATATGACCAAGGCTCCTCCTGTGCTTGTGCATCCTGAACACTTTCAACAACAAATAATCAAGGCATCTTCACCCAAAATCAGAGAATGAAATAGAATATAAGAGCTAAAATACCAACAGTGACTCCAAACAGCATCAAAGATACCAAAGAGCACTGCAACTGAGCTGAATAATGCTGACCCCAAACAAAAATTGCCAGCAACCAACCATACATGGCTTTATGTGTTTCAACTCGCGTATATACGCGACTGTCTTTCAGGAAACCCGTGTATACAATTTAATCTTCTGAATTTAATCAAATCTGATCTTCTTAGAGGCAGAGACAACACCCAACTTCTGTCTGAGATATTCGAACGCTTCCCTGGGTAGAGGTTTGGTAAATATATCAGCAATTTGTTCTTTGGAGGGAACATACTCCAACTTCACCTTTTTTTCAAGCACTTGTTCACGTAAGAAGTGATACTTGATGGGAATGTGCTTGGTCTTTGAATGCATAACTGGATTCTTTGAGATACTGATGGCACTTGTATTATCACACATAATGGAGATCGAAGATGCACATTTGATTTGAAAATCTTGTAAGGTTTGCATCATCCAAAGGAGTTGTGTGCAACAAGACGCGACAGCCACATATTCTGCTTCTGCTGTAGATAATGCAATAAAACTTTGCTTCTTGCTGAACCAAGATACCAACCGAGGCCCCATATAGAATGCACCACCACTAGTGCTTTTGCGATCATCAACATTTCCATCCCAATCTGCATCATTTTAAGCATGAAGAGTAAGATCAGCATTCTTTGGATATCATAGTCCAAAGTCTTGAGTTCCTTGTAGATATTTGAATATTCTCTTGACAGCCTGAAGATGAGACTCTTTTGTATTGGCTTGGAATCGTCCAACAATCCCAATTGCATGCATAATGTCTGGTCTAGTTCCAGTGAGATAGAGTAGACTTCCTATCATTGATCTGTATTCTGGTTGATTCACCGTGGGAGAATCATCATGAGAACTGAGATTACATCCAGTTATCATTGGTGTACTTACAGGTTTGCATTCTTCCATACCATACTTCTTCAGAATTTGCTTAAGATATTTTGCTTGTGATAAGAATATACCATCTGTAGTTTGATGCACTTGCAAGCCAAGAAACAATGTTAGTTCTCCAAGTAAGGACATCTCAAATTCTTTCTGCATGATAGAAGCAAATTTTTGACTCATAGATTCTTCATTACTCCCAAAAATGATATCATCGACATATACAACCACAATCAATAGTTTATCATTTTCAATTTTTTTGTATAAGTTGCTATCAGCAGACCCCTTTGAAAATCCTTGTTGATGAAGATATTTGTCAAGGCGATAATACCATGCCCTTGGAGCTTGTTTGAGACCATATAGAGCCCTTTTAAGTTTACAAACAAGATTCTTATCATTTCCCAAAATGAATCCCTCTGGTTGTTCTATATAAACTTCTTCTTCTAGATCACCATTGAGGAAAGCAGATTTGACATCCATTTGATAGACTTTGATTTGTTGAGAACTTGAAAATGCAAGAAACATTCTTATGGCTTCAAGTCTAGCTACAGGAGCAAAATTTTCTTCAAAGTCTATACCTTCTTGTTGAGTGTACCCTTTGAAAACCAATCTGGCTTTGTTTCTTATAACATCCCCATTTCCATTTAACTTGTTCTTGAATATCCATTTGGTTCCAATGACATTTTTATCATGTGGTCTTGGTACCAATTCCCAAGTGTGATTCTTTTCAATTTTATCAAGCTCTTCATTCATGGCTTGAATCCAACATTCATCTTTGCTAGCTTTATTGACATTTTGGGGTTCAATTGTGGATAGGAATGCCAGATAGCTAGAAGATCCCACAAGAGTCCTCCTTGTTTGTACACCCGATTCCTTGTTTCCGAAAATTTGAGATTCAAGATGATTCTTTTGAACATATCTGGATGGAGCTTTCTCTGATAAATCATCTTCAGGTTCTTCATTGGATCCACTGTCTATATCATTTCCATTTGATGTAGAAGGACAAAAATCACCATCATCTTCTTCTGTTGCTTGTTTTTCTTCTTTAGGAGCTGCAGGAGACTCATCAATAACAACATCAATACATTCAACAATTTTTCGAAGCCTTTTATTGTAAAATTTGTATGCTCTTCTTGTAGATGAGTAACCAAGAAGTATCCCTTCATCTGATCTAGGTTCAAACTTGCCAAGCTTTTCATCATTATTTTTGATAAAGCATTTACTTCCAAAAATTCTAAAATGCTTTATAGAGGGAGAATTACCATACCAGAGTTCATATGGAGTTTTGTCACTATTTACCCAAACATGTGCGTTGTTGAGAATATTTGCTGCTGTATGAGCTGCTTCTCACCAGAACATGTCAGGAGTTCCAGAATCATCAAGCATAGCTCTAGCCATTTGTTGAATTGTTCTATTCATTCTTTCTGCTACACCATTTTGTTGTGGAGTGCCTGCTACATAGAACTGTCTCTTTATGCCATGTTGTTCACAAAATTCAAAGAATTCATTTGATGTATATTCTCCTCCTCGATCAGATCTAAGACATTTGATTTTTAGATCTAATTCATTTTCAACCAGTGCTTTGAAGATCTGAAATTTCTCAAATGCTTCATCTTTGTATTTAAGCAGCCCAATCCAACACATTCTAGAGAAATTATCAATAAATAAGATATAGTATTCTTCTCCACGTGGTGACTTTTTCCTCATAGGTCCACAAATGTCAGTATGAACAAGTTCAAGAGGCCTACTTGATGATCCTTCTTTGGCATTAAATTTTACTCTGGTCTGCTTACCAAATTGGCAGGATTTGCATATGATACTTTCTGGTAGAGTAATATTGGGAAGACCACGAACAGCTTGAAGTCTGCTTGCTTTGTTGATTTGAGAGAAGCTTAGATGCCCCAGCCTTCTATGCCATAGCCAATTTTCTGAAGATTTGCTCAAGTAACATTGATCTTTGCAGTTCTTCAATACATATAGGTTGCTTGGAGTTATTTTCCCTTTTATAATAGTTCTACCTATATCTAGATCACGAACCACACATTCTTTTGAACTGAAGACAAATTCTGTACCTTGATCACACATTTGAATTACACTTAACAGGTTATGCCTTAATCAATCCACATACATGACGTCATTAGCCTTCACCTTTTATTTTAGAAACACGGGCCCTTTTCCTTTAATTACAACAGGATTATCATTTCCAAATGTAACTTTCTTTTCCTTTTCTAGAGCATTATATGAAATAAGTTTGCTTTTGTCACCTGTCATGTGTCTTGAGCACCCACTATCAATGTACCATTGATTTTCTTCACCTTCTGCAAATAACGCTATCCCACAATTTTCAACCTGTAATTCCTTCTTTTTCCATACTTTGGAACTTGAAGGAAATTGTTGTTTTGGCTGGAATTTGCTCCTACATTCAGATTCTTCATGTCCAAAGTTATTGCAATAAGCACATTCAACTTCATTTTGAAGAGGAGAAAAGTTGTTATAGGTGTTCTTCTTTGGTTCAATATCCATCCTTTTCTTTCTTGCTTCTCTTGTCATGATGGTTTTATATGCAACACATTGAATAGCTTTATGACCAAAATTGTGACATGAGAAACATTGTCCATTGAAGTAGAAATTTCTGCGATAATGAAATCTTCTATTTGAATTTACCTGTTGATTGTTGCTTCTTTGAGAGATGTCCCTGTTAGTGTTCCTTGTATTGTGATGATCATGCTTTACCTGTGAAGATTCTTTATTCCCTAGCGGAGTGGCTGAATGTAGTAAACCAGTTGTAGCTGCTTTTAGATAATTTGGTGCTGAAGCCTGAGAGGATTCTCCAGTATATCCAAGACCTGTCTTAATCAGAGGAGATCATTGAACCTTGATAATCTCATCTAAGGTTTCAGATCCTTTAGAAAATCTAAGATTCAGAGTCTTTAATTTATCAAGTTCTTTTCTTAGACTTACTACTTCACATTCTAATTTTTCATTATGTTTCTTTGCTTCTTCATTCTGCCTTTTCAGAGTCTCTATGATTATTTTACTTTCTTCCAAGCATATTTTGAGTTGATTGTTTTGATCAAGAAAATCATTGTCATCTAGAGAATCCATAAAAGCATCCTTATCGTCTCTAGAATTATTTTCAAATGCCATGAGAAGTCTAAGATCTTGTTCACATTCTCCCTCACTGTCAGATAACCCATCACTGTCTTCATTTGTATAGTAGCTTTTCTTAGTGCTAGACCGGTTCTTATTCCTTCTTGCTACTTCTTTCTCTTTAGCAGATGTTTCTTTATAAGGAAATTTTGCAGCATAATGACCAACTCTTCCACAATTAAAACATTTGAAAGGAAGCTTACCTTTGAATCTTCCGGTTCCTAGTTGGAGTTTTCTCACAAAGTTTGCCTCATCTTCTTCTGAGATATATCCTGACCCTTCCGGTTTTTTAACTTCTTTCCCTTTTGTAGAAGCTTTAAAAACAAATTCTTTGACTTCAGATGGTCCTCCTCTCCTCATTTCATATGCAGTCAATATGCCATGAAGTTGCACCATAGTAAGATTTTGAAGGTCCTTTTTTTCTTCAAGAGCATAAACTTTTGACTCAAACTTGGCCGTTAGTGATCTCAAAATTTTCTCAACCAAAGTAGTTTCAGTTATTGTTTCTCCCAGATTTCTCATACGGTTTACAACATCATCAACACGTAAAAAGAAACCAGCAATATTCTCGTCACTATGCATTTTTAAATTTTCATACTCAATTCTGAGAGATTGAAGTTTTGCACTTTTTACCTTTGCATCACCTTCATAGCTTAGGATGATTTTGTCCCATATCTCCTTTGCTGTATTTAGTTGCATGACTTTGACAAATTCTGCTTCAGTTAGACTTCCTGTTATAGCATTGACCGCTTTTGCATTTGATTCATAATTCTTTCTTTCAGTTGGATCTGTTGGTGTAGCAGCTGGATATTGATATCCTTGTTCGACAATGGCCCATACATATGCTCCCATAGACTGAAGATAGGATCTCATCCTCATTTTCCAGAAGATTAAATTTCTTCCGGTTAAGAGCGGAGGCTTGATAGATGCTGTTCCCTCGTGATTGCTCATCCTGCTTGATCTTCCTTCTAGCGGTTAAGCCTTTTCAGAAGGACCTCCTCTGATACCAATTGTTGGAAAAATACTGAGAGGGGGGGGGGGTGAATCAGTATTTAATGCAAATAATAAAAAAATTTAATTTTCTTTTCTAAAAACCCATACGCTACTTTTCAGAAACAAAGTAGCGTATATATGCGGAAAACCTTTACAGAACTCGCGTATGCACAGAGATCTAATTATTCATTCAATTCTTAACTTAGATCATTGCATTATTGATTTATCAGATATTTCAGGAAACAGTAAACAGGTGCAGAAAGAACAGAATGATCATCACACACATGAACACCAGGATTTTTAGGTGGAAACCTAATTCGGGAGAAAACCACCACTGTCGTCGTCTCAGTCTTCAATATTTTATTATAAAGGAAAACTTCTTACAATCATGTACTCGTGTAGACTTATACCAGCACGCAGGCACCCACCTGCAGAAGGCTACAACCTTCTCTCATTTACCAGCCTCACCTGGAAGGGAGCTTCAACCCCCTGCTCTCGTTTACCAGCCTCACCTGGAAGGGAGCTACTACCCCCTAATATTAGCACCAGCCTTAGCTGACAGAAAGCTTCTATTATCAGACTGAAGGCTTCAACCCTCAGAGCCACTGCAGACCACGTTTCATCAATTTTCAAACTGGATCAAACAGCTCCAACACAACCCTTCACTTATCAACAAACATACTTTGCCCAATGCTTCCAAACCGAACAGTGAAACCACTGTAATCAGTATATCGGAGATAGCCTAGACTTCAGAATAAATATGCAGAAACACATTCAACCTTGAGCAACCATCAGCTCAGATATCATACGCACTTTTCTTTAGATGGATCCACGTATATACGCGTTTTCACTTAAGCCAACCCGCGTATACATTTGTGCAACTTTTTAGAAAAACCCTAACAGGTCATACACGCCCTCTTTGAAATAGATCCGCGTATACATGCGCCTTCTGAGAAGCGAACCTGCGTATAGATCTATAAAAGATAAACTTTGCAGAACAGACCAGATCTATGAACTTACCCTGATCTCTTCAACTTCTTCAACAGATTTGCGCCAGGTCTTCATCACTTCTTTTCAGATCATCCAAGAGATTCACCATTTCAAGATCTAGAGATCTTGAACCTTCATTATGTTCATAGATGTATCATAGAATCAGATCTATCAATTAAGAGCAGAGTTCAACCATGCAGATATACTTCAGAGTGAAGTATTCATTAAAGCCCAGACACCCGCACACCCTTTGCATAATGAAAATCTTCTCCTTATATAGATTTAGCCTTTATTCAATACCATGAGCCAAAACCACATTACTTTCGATGGTTTTCCTAGACGGGATCAAATAGACAATCCAGCGCTCAATACAATGGGTCAATACCATGGTAATGCCCCTTGGTATTCTAATTTTGGAGCGCAAAAGCCCATACGCGACTTGGCACGTACGTTTCCTCGTGCATATGCTACTTGGTCTACACAAATCTGCGTATGCCTTGAGACACACTCTTTTCATCATTGTTTCAACACATATTGAAATTTCTTTCATCATTACATCATATCACATCAGATTTACATCATTACCAAGTCCATCAAGTAAAGAACAAATTCATCAAGTAGGTTGCCATCATCTTCATCAAGTGGGTTGCCATCAAGGACAACACATTACATCATATTGCCAACACAGCAACATTTTGCGCAATATCTACCAACTTCTGCGAAGTCGGACCTTTTGTTGTAGCGGTGACGCTCTCAAGAGTCTGGTTTAGCTACTTAATAGCCACATCAATATCCTGCGAGAGCTTGAGGGCTTCAGCAGCCCAAGGCTTTAGGCAGTCACCGAGAACCTTCTTCTTATGCCAAAGTTCATCAATATCATTTTGGAGGGCGTGGCTGGTTTGCAGCCATGCCAAACGCTGTGCAGGAATCAAAGTGGTCAAGGTGGCTTCTAACTTCTCGAACATTTCTTCCTTCTGCTGCAGGTCCTGGTTGATTTCTCGCAGGATCGGGTCACGCTAGACCTTGGTCCATAGCTGCATGGCTGTTTCCAGTAATTGGGCACCCTGAGCGATCTGTCCTATAATGACGTTTGTAGCCGCAGTAACTAGTGCAGCTCGCTGGGCCCGTACCTCCGAAGGTGTTTCTGGCTGCAACTTAGCCTGCAAATCTGTGATCTGCTCCTCCATATGTGTTTTGACCACCTGAACTTCCCTCCTAGAGGCCTTCAATGTTGCGACCAACCCTTCAATCTTAGCCTGGGGGGTGGCTGTGGCTGGGATTTCTTCTATAACATCCATGCAGAGTTGGTGAATTAAGTGTTCTAGCTCCATTTGTTGCGCGGTGGCTAGGGTACAGGTAGCCTGTGCCTAGGACACTTCAACGTTCTTTTCCCCGATGGTTTGCTCAGCTACACTGAGTTGTTGGTGAACTTGTAGGTCTTGATGTTGAATTTCCTGAAACAAGGAGGTGTGGAGAACCTACAAGGCCTCATGTGGCAGCCTGGCTAAGTCCAGCTGCACCTCTATACAGGCCTGGACTTTCATTCCCAGGTCGAGTGGACTGATCACAAGGGTTGCGCCAAGCAAGGAGCAGAGGTGGCTTTCCATTGTAACTAGTGTGGAACTGCTGGTTGCCGAGGGTGTTTGCACCTAAATCACACTGGTCTGCAGCGTGTCTGTCTTTAGCTGCAGAGCATGGAGCTTAGCTTGGAGTGTGTCGATCGCAGTCTTCTGCTACTCTTTTAAGGCTAACCATCTGTCTTCTATGTCCAAAGTGACTGCGTCAGCAATCTGCTCGAGGTCCCCTTCGGTCAGTGTGACTGTCTCATCCCGTTCCGTTCGCTGAGAGCGCTACTTCTTTTGGGGCCCTTTGACAGGCTCACTCGTTCGCTTCGTGCCTCTGGGGGATTCTGTTCCTCTCGCATCCAATCCCTCTGTATCTAAGTCTGGTTGCGATTCGTCTGAGGATTTGCCTCTGCGTCCTTCTCAGTGGTTGGCTTTGGCTGCGCGCCCTTCGGTGAGTCGACACTCCCTAATTTTTCACTTCCTTTGCTCGAGCCACCAATTTCTTTGGTCGTGGTGGGGGTGATTTTTGTAGCACTTGCTCCTGCGATGCCCATCACACCAGACTTGAACCCAATCTTCCACTGCAAAGGCCATGTAGCGACTACACGATCAATATCCTCATCCGCAACCATATATGGGAGCGAGACCCAGGCTTTATCCTTGCGAGCTCTGATTTGGACATTGTGCATGGTGACCTGGAATGCCGCAATGCCCTTGTATCTGTCATATACTACTGGAGACAACCGTGGTTGGGAATTAATGTTTGCTGCCAAGCTGCTTTGAAAGAGGACCCAGAAGACTTGGTTGTCCTCGAGACGTTGCGTATCCTTAGAATCCCATAAGTTCATATATTGGGCCCCTTGGAACATGTCGGGGGTGAGCTCTGGGAGGACCGATTCCTCAAGTGCTTCCCAGGCTATCAATGTGATGAGAACTAGGAGCTAGGAATATCAAAATGTCCGTCCCTGCTCCTGGGATTCACGGACAATGGCCAAAAACTCATTGCACAAATATTGGGACCAATTGAAACAAACCCCTTTCTCACACTGGCCTGCTAACTAAATTATGTATGTGGGGATGGAGGCCACCTGGAATTTTCGCATCATCTTACATGCCAATAACAGGGTACCTAGCTATGTAGCGAGATCACTGATGTATTTTATCATGAAGCCTCGATAATTTTTCTCCACGTGGTACTTTTGTCGCACATATTCAATAGTTTCTCCCTCATATTTCTTCCCAATGCGCAGCAGAGGGTCTGACCCTTTTATGGGAATACCAGTGATTCGATGGATGAGGGTAGCGTCGATAGGGATTCGATCCTGGATCCATAAACACCCATCATGGACTAGGGTGAGCAACTGATGCACTAGATGGTCCGTGATATTGTAGTGGCCGAAATGCGGCATCCTAAGCAGGTTTAGGAGCCCAGACCCCGCCACTCTGCGTACCCAGCTTATGGGGACAATCTTGATCCCATCATCTTCCTGAATTCTTTCAAGGTATAACTCGAGCGCCAACTTAGGGAAGCCCTCCAAATTGGCCAAGTCATGATCATCAAGTTTGATCTCATGGAGCCTTCCAAATGGTTCGCCAATAAAGGGGACCTCTCCTGGGGTTAGCGACATCTGCAGGTAGGTGATCATGCCGTCGAGGTTATTTAGCATGTGCATTGAGGGCCAGCACGACTGAATGAAAGGAGGTAACCAATTGATTGGTTCTACAGCCTGAGCCTCTTCCTGAGAAACACACACCTAGGGTGTCGCTTGTGGGGATTTTATGTTTCTCGGGGAAGTACGAGGCTTCCCTCCAACCCATTTCACGGGTTTCCCTGAGCCCTGTGCTTTTTCCTTTCCCTTATTCATGGCTCGGCTTAGCATGGAGATAACTTCTTTGGCCTCGGATTCAATCTCCACCACTTCCTTGGTTTCTGGCTCTGTTGAGGTCGTTGGTGCTAAGGATTCAGCAAGGTTAGTGGCCGTCATTCTGGCATGAAAGACAAACTCAGGATTGTTATTGTCAGAGGGTGTCAGATGCTTAGACATGAACAGAATGCAATGGGCACAGAAACTCGCAAAGCATAAACTTGGCAAGGAAAAAATTGCAAAGGACAAGCTTCTCAAGAAACACAGAACCCTTTTCTGCTCGATTCTTCTACTTTTATATCCTTTGCGATTGAAAAATGGTTATGTAAACCTTATTCGGAACTTACCATCATGTAAATAGTAAAAAATCCTCTAAGATCACTTCGTCAAATGCTCGCGGCCCACTCCTTCCAACGGTAAATTTTTCTTTTTAACCGATTTTACTGTTCCAATGGCTAGTTTTTGCACCCTTGGTGTGCTCAGTGCACACCTACGCTCCCAGCACACCCCTGCACTTTTATCATACCTCCTATGCTCCCAGTGCACCTGATGCGTTCTGAGTTTATTCCTATGCCTCTAGCGCACCCCCCCCAGGCTTCCAATCCTGTAGCTGCGTCCTGCGCGTAACATGGTACCTACTGTGCTTACCTTCCTTGGTGGTTTTGCCCCACTTCATATAGCTACTCCGACCATATAGTCATTTGATCCGATACGGTTTGAGCCGACTTCCATTGATATATTCGGGTAGCATATCGTCGCACATGGTAGCTAACCGAACAGCTCCGCCATCCGTGATTTCCTTAACTGTATAGGGCCCAATCTAGTGCTGTTGGAACTTCCCTCGGTGTTTCGTAAAATGATTATCATATAGCAAGACTAATTCATCCTCCGCAAAGGACTTTTGATGAATATGTCGATCATGCTAGGCCTTATCCCGTGCCTTTTGAACCTGCTGATGGAAGTTAGCAATGAAACGATCTTCTTCCATTGCCACAAGCTGTACTAAAAGCTTCTCCATGATATCAGGCTCTGCCATATTTGTAAAGGCTGCGATGCACAGGCTAGGAACAATATATTACATGGGCATAATGGCCTCCTTGCCATAAACCATCCTAAACAGTTTTTTCCCTATCAAATTTTTACAGGTGGTTCGATAGGCCCAAAGAACAAACGGGATGCGCATCCTAGTCACTGGGATTGACATTACAGACCTTAGTTAGTGTGTGCTCCAAGAATTTATTGAATGCTTCAACCGCTCCGTTCGCCTGAGGCTAATATGGAGTGATTTTTGTGTGATGGATCTGGAATTCCTCCGTTAAGGCTTGTATTATCTCATTAAAAAAGTGTGTAGCTTTATCGCTCATCAAGATTTTCGGACACGCAAATCTGGTCATAATATGCTCAAAGATGAAGTGCATAGCGATATCTATAGTGAAATCCTTCACCGCTTGTGCTTCGACCCACCTGGTTACATAGTCAGTGGCAGTTATAATGTAACGCGCACTTGTCTTCTTTCCAGGTGGGTTGATAGGTCCCACAAAATCGATAGCCATTTTGTCAAATGCTTGCAGTTGAAGGGGAATTTTGTCTCTATGGGATGGCCTTCCCATTCATTGGCATGTATCACAAGCTTTACAATAGTCGTGAGAGTCAGTATGCAGGGTAGGCCACCATAGTCTAGCTCGTAAAATCTTCTGCATCCTTGCTTTCCCTAGGTAATGTCCTCCTGTGTAATATTCCTACTTAGCCTAAGCTAAGAGGAATATTCATTTTTGTTTTACTTTCTGTTGCATGAATAAATGAATAAAGGAGGACATGTAAAACTCCTAAAAATACTGAATAAATCAATGCCCATGTGAACACAGATAAATCAGGGCCATGTAAATAAATCACTTGCAAGTGTGAAATGGGTTTGAGCTATGAGACTGGGTCAACCTTGACCAAATCTACAGCGCTATCTAGGTTCAATGTATCTCCTAAAGGGACAACACAGTTCTAGAAGGAGGCCCCTCATGTGAAAGGAGCTAACTCATCAAGGTGGTTTAGGGTTTGCAAAGGCTTTCATCTTATAAAAGGAAGGGAAAGGCAACAAGAGGAGGATGTTGATTAATTATATTTCTGAGTATCTTTCCTGCTTAGACAAATACTATTCTCTGTTGTTTAGTAGAGAATTGTGCTGCTTAGCACTTGGAGTTCCTATGAAGGGATTTCACCTCTTCCTTGGAGGATTATTAGAGGAGTATTTGCTGATTTGATCCACTATCAGGCTTGAGGCCAAGCTCTACTTCCAATTGCAGCACAGATCCAGTGAGGGTTTGTCTGCTTTTGCAAGTTGCAGCAAGTGGGATTCTAGATCTGTAGAGATCTAGCTTGTTTTGGGAGCCTCTTCTCATGGAGTGTGTCTTTTAACCTCATGGAAGAGTGCCTCTCCTGTTTTCACTTCAGATCTGTAACTTGGCAGTGGGCCATCTATGTCATTTGAGCTATAGCGCTGTTTCCACTGAGGAACTGCGTTATTTTGATATGAGCTTCTTTATGGTGTTTTGATCATAGTTTTGATGAGAGATCTCTGGTGCTGGGCTTTGCCTTCCACATTGGTGATCCATGGATTAGATTGCTAATACATGTTCTGTTTAGATCTGATCTATTGTAATTTAATGTTATATTTAGAAATTACTGCAGCATTTTACATATCTGCAACTTAAAACTCCTCTTATTTATGCACGATTTGGTCAAAACCCCAAGGGGATCTTGTAAAGAAAACTATCTAGTTTCCAGATCTAAAATAGATCTGATGTTTTTTCCACAGATCTGTCCTAGATCTGAGTTGTAATATTTAGCTACTATAGCTCCTTAAAATAACGTTGTTGAGCCATTTCTGCATTTATATATGTGTTGCAACTTTCTTTTCTCAGGATTTCTTTCTCTATTGCCTCATGTATTCTACTGTATATTGAAATAGCTTCATTATAAATCTGATTTTCTACTGTACATTCATAAGGTAATCATATTTTATTCCCTCCTACTCATACTGTCCAATACTGCGTTATTTCTGAAGCAGTTTGTTGTGCATAGCTGTAGCCCCTCTTGTAGGGTGTTTTCTAGCTAGACTAGGTTGTGGAAGATCTGTTTACCACTCCTAGTTTTATTTTTTTTTACTCCCATTGTGGATATAGACTCTAGATCTGCTAATATAAGGGATCCAAGGGTTGTAAACTCATTTCTATACATCAATCTCCCAAGAGTGTGTTATTCTAGTAGGGTTGTTGTGCTATTCAAGATCTGGGATATTACAGTGGTATCAGAGCTTCTTTCTTGGAACAGCCTGTGATTTCTTTGGAGCATCATAGCTGTGTTGCATTTAGAAGAAGATGAAACTCTTACTGAGAGGGAGAAGAGGTATCAGAAAAAAATTCATAAGAATTATGATTATACTACTGAAGATCAAGACAACGGTAAAGTCCCTGAGACTGCAAGTGATAAAGAAGGGGAAGAGTTTGCAGGAAATCTTTTGGTGCCCATGCAATATCTTGCAGAGAGATCAAGGAGATGAGGGTGGAAAAAATGAGGGAATCTCTTGGGAGATTTCATCCAGGTGAAAACTCTGACATGTTGATGTAGGGGAATTAAGCACTAGCCAGCAATGTAGGAGTTTTGTCCACATGTTGTGGCTAGGAGGGTTGGAAACATCTGAATTGTAACCGCTAGGTGTCAATACCTCAGCTGATTGTATTATTTAGATCAGTTAGAGTCATAGAATTCGAATAGCTCAGTTAGTCTAGATGTCATATTTCAGTTAATTGAATTATTGTAATTAAGCTGTTGATTTTTTAAAACGGTCCTCACAGAGGAACCGAAGAGCCACACTGTAATATGTATAAATTGTATTCTCCAGAT
The DNA here is from genome assembly GCA_034641835.2 of Pinus albicaulis. NCBI lineage: Eukaryota > Viridiplantae > Streptophyta > Pinopsida > Pinales > Pinaceae > Pinus > Pinus albicaulis. The sequence goes on along the minus strand of JAXQQM020059156.1, from coordinate 15,451 downwards.
GTAGAAAGAGGGGGAGAGGGAGAGAACAAGAGGAAAAGAGATTTCTGCAATAAAGCTCTGTGTTTTTTATTTCTTCCAATTAAATAATTTCAGTATGCATTTGCCATAGAGTCATTTCGAATCCTTAATTGAGAAGAGATTGTTTAATTGCGAAGTTATGAACTCTGTGCATGTATAATTGAATTCCTGCGTAACTTCCACCTATCTCTGTCTGTTGTTTCCCTTAATTTATTTTAATAAACCCTGTTAAATCCATGCTACCCACAGGTGAGGTATGTGCAGAGAAATTTTGGTTGTGAACACTATTTAATTGGAGGATTTCCCACTTTGTAAAGGAATAGAGTTGTTGCTTCGAACCGTAACCACGGTTAGGCATGAGTTGGAGAACGAGGAGGATCATGCAACGGGCATGAACCATAGTTAAACACTGTGCAAAAACTGCGAGTGGTTTTGAAAGGCGGAATGCCCATATCGCACCGCTTTTGGGGTGCAAGCGGTTTTTCCCGGTCACGGAGCGATTCCATAGACCTGCTGACACGTGGCGAGGCGGACCCCGTAAAACCACCGGTTAACCTGCACCATCGCACGTTATCCATTGTACCAGGATGCTGAGAGATATTGCCCAGAGCCGTTGATTTGGGCAAGGGCCATCGGACAGCGGTCACTTGTTGTAGATGCTCGAACGATAACCGAAGTGCGCGAGCGATAACAAGGTACGGTGCATGCATTTGATTGGTCATAGAGGTGGGCCTGGAACCAAGGTTTATTATACAGTTAATTATTCAAATTAGAGCGTTGGTTTTAATATAAGGTTTCGAAGGTTTAACATTGGTTATAGTATGCGGGAACGATATATATATATGTCGGGAAATATAATATAACATTTAAAAGTTGTGAATACGTTTATTTGTCAATTTCTTTGAAATTGATAAATAAAATAAAAAGAAGACCACATGGGGAAATAAACAGAGGTTTCAAAGGGAAACGAGGACTGAGCCACGTCTCAGTTGACCAGCTCTATTTGTGGTATCAGAGCCATTATTTTTAAGGTTGTTTTTGTAGAAGAGCTGACATGGCGATTCGAGTTGGTAGAGTTGCTGGCAGAAGAAGGCATATTGCCAAAGCTGAGGTGTTGGGGATGTTGCAGAGGGTCGAGGCCAGAATAGATGCCATGGAGCGAAGACAGCCCAGAGATCCAGAAGACATCAGTGAACCTGAAACAGAAGAAGCAGAAGAAAATGTTGAGATTCCTCCTGACATGAGGCTCCTTACAACTATTCTGGGGTCTGCAGTTAAGCCCAGAATTGAAGTGTCGAGTTATGCAGGGGGACTGAATCCAGAAGAACTAGTGGACTAGATTAATGAAATGAACAAGTGCTTCGATTATGAAGAAATAGGTGAAGATAATAAGGTCAAGTTTGCAGTAACAAAGATGAAAGTACATGCTGCACTTTGGTGGGATGGAGTGCAGGCAGAGAGGAGGAGAGTTGGCAAGCAACCTATCAAGAGCTGGACCAGAATGATGGCTAAATTGAAAGGTAAATTCTTGCCTAGTGATTACCAGCTGAAATTGTATAAGAAAATGCAGAGCCTGAGACAGAGGTTGCTGACAGTAAAAGAGTACACAGAGGAATTCTACAGAGTAAGCATAAGGGCTGGGAAATTTCAAGACACACCTGAGAAGACTGCCAGATATGTGAATGGTCTCAAGCTGGAGATCCAAGATGAGATTGGTCTCCTGTCTCCTAAGACAGTGGAAGAGGCCTACCAGATGGCCTTGAAAGCAGAGGAGAAACTCCTAAGGAAAGAGTTTGCCAAGAAGAGAGGTACTTTCCATGGGAAGGGAAGTTAGGGTGGTAGAGGAAAGCCTGCTACACCCAGGGATGGAGCTAACAGTAGCTCACCTCAGAATGCATCTACAGAGGATGATGCAAGGGGTAGAAGGGATTCTTACAGAGGAAAAGGAAGAGGAGGCAGAGACAGAGGCAGGGGTAGAGAATTGAGGTGTTATAGATGCCAGCAAGTGGGACATAAGCACTATGAGTGTCCAAAGAATGTGGGTGCTGGTCCAAGGAATGCTGTTGTTGCCCAGGATGGAGAAGAAGCAGAGATTGAAGAAGAAATTCTTCCAGAGAGGGGAGAATCCTTGGTGGTGAATAAGGTCCTTTTGAAGCAAGCCAAAAAAGTCACTGAGCCTGCACAAAGGAAGACTTTGTTTAGGAGCATATGCAAAGTCCAAGGGAAATGCTACCAGTTAGTCATTGATAATGGCAGCACAGATAATCTGGTTTCCACTGAGGTAATAGAAAAGTTGAAGTTGAAGACAAGGGAGGATCCAACTCCCTACGGGGTCTCCTAGCTGCATAAAGGGCACCAGCTAGTTGTGAAAGAACAGTGTGAGATAGAGCTGCAAATGGGAAAATATAAAGATAGGATCCTGTGTGATGTAATGCCCATGGATGTGTGTCATATACTGCTGGGTAGACCTTGGCAGTTTGACAGAGCAGCAGTGCATGATGGCAAGAAGAACACTTACAGGTTCTTCAAAGATGGGGTACATCATACATTGATACCCATGGAAGAAGGAGAGCCATCCAGCAGAGTGATTGATCCAAAGACCTTGTTGCTGAGCGGGAAGGAATATCTGCAGCAGATAGAAGAAGAAGAGGTAAGCTTTGCTTTAGTTCGCAAGCCTAAAGTAGTTCTTACTTCTACCAAGATTTCTGATTTACCAGTAGAGATACAAGAGATGTTAAACAATTACTGTGACATTGTTGTGGATGATTTACCTGATGAGCTGCCACCTGTGAGGAAGATCAGCCATCAGATAGATTTTATCCCTAGTTCAAATCTGCCAAATAAGGCAGCCTACAGAATGACTCCCAAGGAAAATGAGGAAATCAGGAGACAAGTACAGGAGTTGGTGGACAAAGGACTGATCAGAGAAAGTCTGAGTCCATGTGCAGTACCAACAGTTTTGAGCCCAAAGAAAGATGGAGGCTGGAGGATGTGTACTGATTCCAGAGCAATCAATAAGATCACAATCAGGTACAGATTCCCTTTGCCTAGAGTTGAGGACTTGATGGACTGTTTGAGTGGTGCTAAATATTTCTCAAAGATAGATTTGAAGAGTGGATACCATCAGATTAGGATAAGAGAGGGTGATGAATGGAAGACTGCCTTTAAAACAAATGAAGGACTGTATGAATGGATGGTAATGCCTTTTGGGTTATCAAATGCACATAGTACTTTCATGAGACTTATGAATGAAGAATTGAAAGAGTTCATTGGTAAATTTGTCATAGTGTATTTGGATGATATATTAGTTTTCAAAAGAACTAAAGAAGAACATTTAAGGCATCTTAATCATGTCTTAAAGAAGCTGCACCAAGAGAAACTGTTGATAAATCTGAAGAAATTGTCATTCATGAAGGAAGAGTTGGTGTATTTGGGTTTTTTTGTTTCTGCAGAAGGATTGAAGATGGACCCAGAAAAGGTTAAGGCAATTGTGGAGTGGCCTTCACCCAAGAATGTTTTTGAGGTAAGAAGTTTCCATGGACTTGCTAGTTTTTACAGAAAGTTTATAAGAAACTTCAGTAAGATTAATGCACCAATAATTGAGACCATAAAGAAGAGAAAATATCCATTTAAGTGGACTGCTGAAGTAGAAAAAAATTTTAAGCTGCTGAAGCAAAAGATAACAGAGAATCCTGTTTTGATTCTGCCTGATTTTAGAAAACCATTCCAAGTAAAATGTGATACCAGTGGAGAGGCCATTGGAGCTGTGTTGAGTCAGGATGATAGGCCTGTGGCATATTTCAATGAAAATCTGAATGCCACTAGAAGAAAGTATTCCTCTTATGAGAAGGAATTCTATGCAATTTTTCAGGCACTGAAGAAATGGAGACATTACTTGATGTCTAGGGAATTTGTATTGTATTCTGACAATCATGCTTTACAGTATATTGTACAGCAGCCCAAGTTGAAACATAAGCATGCTAAATGGGTTGATTATCTCAAAGGTTTTAATTTTGTTTTGAAACATATAAGTGGCCAAGCCAATAAAGTAGCTGATGCTTTGAGTAGGAGACACTTGCTTGTTCAAGAAACTAATTTTGAAGTTGTTGGATTTGATTTTCTGAAAGAATTATATAAAACAAATCCATATTTTAAAGAATCATTTGAGGCATGTAGTAACCCTATTTTAACAGATAGGATTCAGTGGCTAGATTATTTCCTGCAGGAGGACTTATTATTCAGAAGAAGCCAACTGTGTGTACCAAGATGCTCCATGAGGGAAAACTTGATCAAAGAGAAGCATAGTGGTGGACTTGCTGGACACTTTGGTACTGATAAGAATTTTGAATAGCTGAGTCACTTTTATTTCTGGCCCAAGATGAGAATAGAAGTGGATAAGTTTGTGAAGAATTGCAAAATCTTCCAGTATGCTAAAGGAAGGAGCCAGAATGAAGGATTGTACACTCCCTTGCCTATTCCAGACAGGCCTTAGGACATGGTGAGTATGGATTTTGTTCTAGGATTGCCCAAGACTCAGAGGGGGAATGATGCAGTCTTTGTTGTGGTGGACAGATTCTCCAAAATGGCACATTTTATTCCATGTTACAAAACTAGTGATGCCACCCATGTTGCTAACTTGTTCTTCAAAGAAGTTGTTAGATTGCATGGGTTGCCCAGGAGTATTATTTCAGACAGAGACACCAGATTTGTGGGGCACTTTTGGAGGACACTATGGATGAAACTTGGTACCAAACTAAGTTTCAGCTCAGCTTATCATCCTCAGACTAATGGACAAACTGAGGTAGTGAATAGGAGTCTGGGAAATTTATTGAGAAGTCTTGCAGGAGAGCATCCCAAGCAGTGGGATCATATTTTTCCCCAGGAAGAATATGCATATAATGACTCACCAAACAGGAGCACAAGGCAGAGTCCATTTCATATTATTTATGGAATGCACCCCAGAGGAATATCAGAGTTAAGGAATCTGGGAAAGGCAAAGCTAAGGAGTGCAGATGGTGAGGAGTTTGCTTCAGAGATCCAGGCCATACATGAACAAGTGAAACGGAAACTACAAGGCAGCAACAGCAAATATAAAAGCAGAGCAGACTTGAGTAGAAAATAAGTTCACTTTGAAGTAGGAGATCAAGTCTTGGCACACTTGAGAAAGGAGAGATTCCCAAAGAAACAGTACAACAAATTGAAGTTCAAAAAGATTGGGCCATGCAAGATACTTAGAAAGTTTTCTGCAAATGCTTATGAGATTGAATTACCTCCTGATGTTGGAATATCTCCCATTTTTAATGTTGTAGATTTGTACAAGTATGAAGATGATGGTGCAGAAGAAGGACCAATAGGCAAGGAACAGATTGAGTGGAAAGAGCAGCTACCTCCAGCACAACCATTACAACCAGAGAAGATACTGGATAAAAGACCATTCAGAAGGACAAGAGGATGAGAATACTTCCAGTACTTGATCAAATGGAAGGATAAGCCAGAGGAAGATGCCACTTGGATGACTGAAGAAAAGTTGCAGAAGATAGGAAGATCAGTGGAAGAGCTCATGGACAGGAGCCCATGAAGAAAATTGCCCTCGGGAGTCTGATGCAGGGGCATTAAGCACTAGCCAGCAATGTAGGAGTTTTTTCCACATGTTGTGGCTAGGAGGGTTGGAAACATCTGAATTGTAACTGCTAGGTGTTAATACCTCAGCTGATTGTATTATTTAGATCAGTTAGAGTCATAGAAGTCGAATAGCTCAGTTAGTCTAGCTGTCATATTTTAGTTAATTGAATTATTGTAATTAGGCTGTTGATTTTCTAAAATGGTCCTCACAGAGGAACCGAAGAGCCACACTGTAATATGTATAAATTGTATTCTCTGGATGTAGAAAGAGGGGGAGAGGGAGAGAACAAGAGAAAAAGATATTTTTGCAATAAAACTCTGTGTTGTTTATTTCTTCCAATTAAATAATTTCAGTACGCATTTTCCATAGAGTCGTTTCGAATCCTTAATTGAGAAGAGATTGTTTAATTGCAAAGTGATGAACTCTGTGCATGTATAATTGAATTCCTGCATAACTTTCACCTATCTCTGTCTGTTGTTTCCCTTAATTTATTCAAATAAACCTTGTTAAATCCATGCTACCCATAGGTGAGGTCTGTGCAGAGAAATTGTGGTCATGAACGCTGTTTAATTGGAGGATTTCCCACTTTGCAAAGGAATAGAGTTGTTGCTTCGAACCATAACCGTGGTTAGGCATGAGTTAGAGAACGAGGAGGATCGTGCAACCGGTGTGAACCGTAGTTAAACACTGTGCAGAAACCGTGAGTGGTTTTGAAAGGCAGATTGCCCATATCACACTGCTTTTGGGGTGCAAGCGGTTTTCCCTGGTCACGGAGCGATTCCATAGACCTACTGACACGTGGCGAGGCGGACCTCGTAAAACCACCGGTTAACCTGCGCCATCGCACGTTATCCATCGTACCAGGACACTGAGCGATATTACTCATAGCTGTTGATTTGGGCAAGGGCCATTGGACGGCGGTCACTTGCTGTAGATGCGTGAACGATAACAGTAGTGCGCGAGCGATAACAAGGTACGGTGCATGCATTTGATTGGTCGTAGAGGTGGGTCTGGAACCAAGGTTTATTATACAGTTAATTATTCAAATTAGAGCGTTGGTTTTAATATAAGGTTTCGAAGGTTTAACATCGGTTATAGTATGCAGGAACGATATATATATATATATATGTCCGAAAATATAATATAACATTTAAAAGTTGTGAATATGTTTATTTGTCAATTTCTTTGAAATTGATAAATAAAATAAAAAGAAGACCACATGGGGAAATAAACAGAGGTTTCAAAGGGAAACGAGGACTGAGCCATGTCTCAGTTGACCAGCTCTACTTGGGGCTGACTTTCAGAGTTGTTACTGCGTCATTTGTGGTATCGGAGCCATTTTTTTTAAGGTTGTTTTTGCAGAAGAGCTGACATGGCGATCCGAGTTGGTAGAGGTGCTGGTAGAAGGAGACATGTTGCCAACGCTGAGGTGTTGGGGATGTTGTAGAGGGTCGAGGCCAGAATAGATGCCATGGAGCGAAGATAGCCCAGAGATCCAGAAGACATCAATGAACCTGAAACAGAAGAAGCAGAAGAAAATGTTGAGATTACTCCTAACATGAGGCTCCTTAGAACTGTTCTGGGGTCTACAGTTAAGCCCAGAATTGAAGTGTCGAGTTATGCAGGGTGACTGAATCCAGAAGAACTAGTGGACTGGATTAATGAAATGAAAAAGTGCTTCGATTATGAAGAAATAAGTGAAGATAAGAAGGTCAAGTTTGCAGTAACAAAGCTGAAAGGACATGCTGCACTTTGGTGGGATGGAGTGCAGGCAGAGAGGAGGAGAGTTGGAAAGCAACCTATCAAGAGCTGGACCAGAATGATGGCTAAATTGAAAGGTAAATGCTTGCCTAGTGATTACCAGCTGACATTGAATAAGCAAATGTAGAACCTGAGACAGAGGTTGCTGACAGTAAAAGAGTACACAGAGGAATTCTACAGAGTAAGCATAAGGGCTGGGGAATTTCAAGACACACCTGAGAAGACTGCCAGATATGTGAATGGTCTCAAGTTGGAGATCCAAGATGAGATTGGTCTCCTGTCTCCTAAGACAGTGGAAGAGGCTTACCAGATGGCCTTGAAAGCAGAGGAGAAACTCCTGAGGAAACAGTCTGCCAAGAAGAGAGGTACTTTCCGTGGGAAGGGAAGTCAGGGTGGTAGAGGAAAGCCTGCTACACCCAGGGATGGAGCTAACAGTAGCTCACCTCAGAATGCAGCTACAGAGGATGATGCAAGGGGCAGAAGGGGTTCTTACAGAGGAAAAGGAAGAGGAGGCAGAGACAGAGGCAGGGGTAGAGAATTGAGGTGTTATAGATGCCAGCAAGTGGGACATAAGCACTATGAGTGTCCAGAGAATGTGGGTGCTGGTCCAAGGAATGTTGTTGTTGCCCAGGCTAGAGAAGAAGCAGAGATTTAAGAAGAAATTATTCCAGAGAGGGGAGAATCCTTGGTGGTGAATAAGGTCCTGTTGAAGCAAGCCAAAGAAGTCACTGAGCCTGCATAAAGGAATAATTTATTTCGGAGCATATGCAAAGTCCAAGGGAAATGCTGCTAGTTAGTCATTGATAGTGGTAGCACAGACAATTTGGTTTCCACTGACGTAATAGAAAATTTGAAGTTGAAGACAAGGGAGCATCCAACTCCCTACAGGGTGTCCTGGCTGCATAAAGGGCACCAGTTGGTTGTGAAAGAAAAGTGTGAGATAGAGCTGCAAATGGGAAAATATAAAGATAGGATCCTGTGTGATGTAATGCCCATGGATGTGTGTCATATACTGCTGGGTAGACCTTGGCATTTTGACAGAGCAGCAGTGCATGATGGCAAGAAGAACACTTACAAGTTCTTCAAGGATGGGGTACATCATACATTGATACCCATGGAAGAAGGAGAGCCATCCAGCAGAGTGATTGATCCAAAGACCTTGTTGCTGAGCGGGAAGGAATATCTACAGCAGATATAAGAAGAAGAGGTAATTTTTTCTTTAGTTTGCAAACCTAAAGTAGTTCTTACTTCTACCAAGATTTCTGATTTACCAGTAGAAATCGAAGAGATGTTAGATGATTATTGTGACATTGTTGTGGATGATTTACCTGATGAGCTGCCATCTGTGAGAAAGATCAACCATCAGATAGATTTTATCCCTGGTTCAAATATGCCAAATAAGGCAGCCTACAAAATGACTCCCAAGGAAAACGAGGAAATCAGGAGACAAGTACAGGAGTTGGTGGACAAAGGACTGATCAGAGAAAGTCTGAGTCCATGTGCAGTACCAGTAGTTTTGAGCCCAAAGAAAGATGGAAGATGGAGGATGTGTACTGATTCCAGAGCAATCAATAAGATCAAAATCAGGTACATATTCCCTTTTCCCAGAGTTGAAAACTTGATGGAATGTTTGAGTGGTGCTAAATATTTCTCAAAGATAGATTTGAAGAGTGGATACCATCAGATTAGGATAAGAGAGGGTGATGAATGGAAGACTACCTTTAAAACAAATGAAGGATTGTATGAATGGATGGTAATGCCTTTTGGGTTATCAAATGCCCCTAGTACTTTCATGAGACTTATGAATGAAGTATTGAAAGAGTTCATTGGTAAATTTGTCATAGTGTATTTGGATGATATATTAGTTTTCAGCAGAACTAACGAAGAACATTTAAGGCATCTTAATCATGTCTTGAAGAAGCTACACCAAGAGAAACTGCTGATAAATCTGAAGAAATGCTCATTCATGAAGGAAGAGTTGGTGTATTTGGGTTTTGTTGTTTCTGCAGAAGGATTGAAGATGGACCCAGAAAAGGTTAAGGCAATTGTGGAATGGCCTTCACCCCGGAATGTTTTTGAGGTAAGAAGTTTCCATGGACTTGCTAGTTTTTACAGGAAGTTTATAAGAAACTTCAGTAAGATTAATGCACCCATAATTGAGACAATAAAGAAGGGAAAACAACCATTTAAGTGGACTGCTGAAGCAGAAAGAAATTTTAAGCTGCTGAAGCAAAAGATAACAGAGAAGCCTGTTTTGATTCTGCTTGATTTTACAAAACCATTCCAAGTAAAATGTGATGCCAGTGGAGAGGCCATTGGAGCTGTGTTGAGTCAAGATGATAGGCCTGTGGCATATTTTAGTGAAAATCTGAATGACAGCAGAAGAAATTATTCCTCTTATGAGAAGGAATTCTATGCAATTGTTTAGGCACTGAAGAAATGGAGACATTACTTGATGTCCGGGGAATTTGTATTGTATTTTGACAATCATGCTTTACAGTATATTGTATAGCAGCCCAAGTTGAAACCTAAGCATGCTAAATGGGTTGAGTATCTCCAAGGTTTTAATTTTTTTTTGAAACATATAAGTGGCCAAGCCAATAAAGTAGCTGATGCTTTGAGTAGGAGACACTTGCTTATTCAAGAAACTAATTTTGAAGTTGTTGGATTTGATTTTCTGAAAGAATTATATAAAACAGATCCAGATTTTAAAGAAGCATTTGAGGAATGTAGTAACCCTATTTTAACTGATAGGAGTCAGTGGCTGGATTATTTCCTGCAGGAGGACTTATTATTCAGAAGAAGCCAAATGTGTGTACCAAGATGCTCCATGAGGGAAAACTTGATCAAAGAGAAGCATAGTGGTAAACTTGCTAGACACTTTGGTACTGATAAGACTTATGAACAACTGAGTCACTTTTATTTCTGGCCCAAGATGAGAACAGAAGTGGATAATTTTGTGAAGAATTGCAAAATCTGCCAGTATGCCAAAGGAAGAAGCCAGAATGCAGGATTGTACACTCCCTTGCCTATTCCAGACAAGACTTGGGACATGGTGAGTATGGATTTTGTTCTAGGATTTCCCAAGACTCAGAGGGGGAATGATGCAGTCTTTGTTGTGGTGGACAGATTCTCCAAAATGGCACATTTTATTCCGTGTGAAAAAACTAGTGATGCCACCCATGTTGCTAACTTGTTCTTCAAAGAAGTTGTTAGATTGCATGGGTTGCCCAGGAGTATTGTTTCAGACAGAGACACCAGATTTGTGGGGCACTTTTGGAGGACACTATGGAAGAAACTTGGTACCAAACTAAGTTTCGGCTCGGCTATCATCCTCGAATCGGTGGAAAAGCTGAGGTAGTGAATAGAGATGCAGGAAATTTATTGAGAAGTCTTGCAGGAGAGCATCCCAAGCAGTGGGATCATATTTTTCCCCAGGTAGAATATGCATATAATGACTCACCAAACAGGAGCACAGGGCAGAGTCCATTTCATATTGTTTATGGAATTCACCCCAGAGGAATATCAGAGTTAAGGAATCTGGGAAAGGCAGAGCTAAGGAGTGCAGATGGTGAGGAGTTTGCTTCAGAGATCCAGGCCATACATGAACAAGTGAAACATCAACTACAAGGTAGCAGCAAAAAATATAAAAGCAGAGCGGACTTGAGCAGAAAATAAGTTCACTTTGAAGTAGGAGATCAAGTCTTGGCACACTTGAGAAAGGAGAGATTCCCAAAGAAGCAGTAAAAAAAATTGAAGTTCAAAAAGATTGGGCCATGCAAGATACTTAGAAAGTTTTCTGCAAATGCTTATGAGATTGAATTACCTCCTGATGTTGGAATATCTCCCATTTTTAATGATGCAGATTTGTACAAGTATGAAGATGATGGTGCAGAAGAAGGACCAGCAGGCAAGGAACAAATTGAGTGGAAAGAGCAGCTACCTCCAGCACAGCCATTACAACCAGAGAAGATACTGGATAAAAGACCATTCAGAAGGACAAGAGGACGAGAATACTTCCAGTACTTGATCAAATGGAAGGATAAGCCAGAGGAAGATGCCACTTGGATGACTGAATAAATGTTGCAGAAGATAGGCATATCAGTGGAAGAGCTCATGGACAAGAGCCCATGAAGAAAATTTCCCTCAGGAGTCTGATGCAAGGGAATTAAGCACTAGCCAACAATGTAGGAGTTTTGTCCACATGTTGTGGCTAGGAGGGTTGGAAACATCTGAATTGTAACCACTAGGTGTCAATACCTCAACTGATTGTATTATTTAGATCAGTTAGAGTCATAGAAGTCGAATAGCTCAGTTAGTATAGCTGTCATATTTCAGTTAATTGAATTATTGTAATTAGGCTGTTGATTTTCTAAAACGGTCCTCACAGAGGAACCGAAGAGCCACACTGTAATATGTATAAATTGTATTCTCCGGATGTAGAAAGAGGGAGAGAGGGAGAGAACAAGAGGAAAAGATATTTCTGCAATAAAACTCTGTGTTGTTGATTTCTTCCAATTAAATAATTTCAGTACGCATTTGCCATAGAGTCGTTTCAAATCCTTAATTGAGAAGAGATTGTTTCATTGTGAAGTGATGAACTCTGTGCATGTATAATTGAATTCCTGCATAACTTCCACCTATCTCTGTCTATTGTTTCCCTTAATTTATTTGAATAAACCCTGTTAAATCCATGCTACCCATAGGTGAGGTCTGTGCAGAGAAATTGTGGTCGTGAACGTTGTTTAATTGGAGGATTTCCTACTTTGTAAGGGAATAGAGTTGTTGCTTTGAACCGTAACCGCAGTTAGGCATGATTTAGAGAACGAGGAGGATCGTGCAACCGGCGTGAACCGTAGTTAAACACTATGCAAAAATCGTGAGTGGTTTTGAAAGGCGGATTGCCCATATCGCACCGCTTTTGGGGTGCAAGCGGTTTTCCCCTGTCATGGAGCGATTCCATAGACCTACTGACACGTGGTGAGGCGGACCCCGTAAAACCACCGGTTAACCTACGCCATCGCACGTTATCCATCATACCAGGACGCCGAGCGATATTGCTCAGATCCGTTGATCTGGGCAAGGGCCATCGGACGGCAGTTACTTGCTGTAGATGCGCGAGCGATAACAAGGTACGGTGCATGCATTTGATTGGTCGTAGAGGTGGGCCTGGAACCAAGGTTTATTATACAGTTAATTATTCAAATTAGAGTGTTGGTTTTAATATAAGGTTTCGAAGGTTTAACTTTGGTTATAGTATGCGGGAATGATATATATATATATATGTCGGGAAATATAATATAACATTTAAAATTTGTGAATATGTTTATTTTTCAATTTCTTTGAAATTGATAAATAAAATAAAAGGAAGACCACGTGGGGAAATAAACAGAGGTTTCAAAGGGAAACGAGGACTGAGCCACGTCTCAGTTGACCATCTCTCCTTGGGGCTGACTTTCAGAGTTGTTGCTGCGTCACATGTCTCATCATGGGACTGGTCAACCAGTGAATCTACCACAAGCCCCACAAGCTTCACAACGTTCCACTATGCCTACTTTCTTGGCTGTGGAGAATGAAGGGCCACAAGAACAAGCTTCCCTTGAAGATTACTTTGTGGAGTATGATTCTCAGAGTCAGATATTCAAGGATAACTTGAGTTTCCAAGACTTTTGTCACATCAAGGACAAAAGAAGACCAAGGTAGCAATATAGAGATGGTGGGTTATTTCATAATCAGGATAGACACCACTCTATGGGTAGATTATTTTTGAATAATTTTGATGGATCACCCTCTAGTTCTACCAAGGCATGGGTAGAAAAGTTGGATATTTACTTCCAGTTGAATAAGGTCCCTGAGACTGAAGCCATCAAGATTGCAGCGCTGCACTTTGAAGGTGAAGCACACAATTGGTGGTTCCATGGGTTGTCTACTTTGGGACATAACATTGTGACTACCTATTCTGAGTTTAATAGAAGACCAGTGGAGAGGTTTGAAAGGAAGGATCCTGAAGAACCTTTCATAAGCCTTGCAAAACTGAAGCAATCAGGGGATGCAGAGAACTATATCTCTGAGTTTCTGATTATCAGTCATGGTCCCTAATCTATCTGTAGCAAGGAGAGTCTACATGTTCATCGATGGCTTGGAGGAACCTTTGCATGGGTTGGTCAAATCTACCAAGCCCATCACTTTGCATGATGCCATTGAGAGGGCTAGAGACCTCCAAGATTCCTTGCCAAAAGCAAAAGCAACTTTCCAAAGCAAGGCCCCTCACTTTTCTAAGGGGAAGGAAGGGAGAGCTGCTCCTCCTAAGGAGAGCTCCTTGAAGAAGCCTCTTGACATTGATCTCAAGAGGGAATTGAGGAAAAAGAAGTTGTGTTTCACTTGCCAAGATTCATGGGCACCGGGACATAGATGTGCTGCAGGAAAAGCACACCACATAAAAGTCGTCTCAGATCTTGAGGAGGAAGATGAAGATGATGAACCTAGGAGGGGTCACAGTGCTGAGGATGATGAGGAAGATCAAACACCATCCAGAGATGGGAAGGGAGCCTTTTCTCCAATGAGTGGGACTCTTGCATCTTTGAGAGGAGTGCCCAAGTACTTGACCCTAAGAGTACAAGGTTTAGTCATGAATCAGAGAGTATATGTCCTGATTGACAGTGGGGCAACCCACAATTTTATTGATGCTCATCTTGTGCAAAGGAGGGCAATCCCCACTGAACATTTTGAGGGATTTTATGTTTTGGTCCCAGGAGATAGGACTATGTAATGCATGCAATATGTTCCATTACTCTCTGTCACTATGGGATCCTACACTCTGGTGGATCACTTCTTTATAGTTGACATACCAGACACCAACATCATTTTGGGTGTCCAATGGTTGGTTACCTTGGGGAAGGTTACCATTGATTGGAAAGCCTTGCAAATGGAGTGGATGGACTTGAATATTGGGAAACCACAAATGATTCAAGGCATGCACACTTATCCTTTACCTAATACCTCGACACAAACAACAGAGATGGATTTGTGCAGTGGAGGTAGGGATCTCACAGTTCCTTCTCTCATGTTCATGAGGATGCTATAAGGGACATTATTATCTAGTGGCAAGCCACCTGGAGTGCCATCAGATTCAGATCTTGTGAAGAAAGCCTCACAAAGTGTTGCTCCAAATCTAGATCCAGGAAGTATTGGAGCAATGAGAGAAAAGTTACAGCGCTAGAAGGCTTGGGACAGCCCAAGAATGAGGAGGATCTTCTTCCTACATCACTATCACCCTCTCACTTTTCTGAATCTGCGCTGTGGGAGGAGAAGAATGGGAAGATCAACCTTTCAACAAATTTTTTTGGCATGAGTAATGTAAAAAGGGAAATCAGCAACATGACAAGCACTCCCATGGATGTATCAGCAGCATTGTCATTGTTGAGCAGTGTGCATCTTTATTGGAAATCTCAACTGCTTGTAGAGTACTCCAAAGATCTCCACATAGGTATGATACTAGATGGCATGCATCAAGAAGAGGGCTACTTAGTCCAAGGAGGAGTCATCTATTATCATGGTAAGGTCTTCTTTGCTAGAGCTTCCAAACTCAAGCAGGATATCCTACAAGGAGCACATGAGGCATTCTTCCTCAGCCACATGCATTCAATGAAGATATATACCCTGATCATGAGGAGTTTTGATTGGGAAGGCATGACAGAGGAATTACATCAGCACTTACAAGAGTTCAATAGCTATGGAGGATTGGGGCAGCCAATGGAATCTTTACAAGATTCATCTCAGCCAGCTCTTCCTTTGTTTGAAAGGAGGGGAATGCTCATGCACAACTCCATGTGTATGAAGGACTATGATGGTAAAGGATTTGATCATGCCAAGCAAGTTGTATTTTCTGATCTATTACATTCCTTTGCCATGTTTTTGTAGGATATGACTCCTAAATGGAGTGAGAGATCATGTGGATCTCATAGCTTGTTGGGGGCCAATAGAAATTTTGAACTTGGCCACTCCCTTATTGTGCAAAGGGAGATCCCTTTTCATGATGGGTGCTTCCCA